>CM068296.1:86647005-86671729 GCA_034768395.1 Linum lewisii | reverse complement strand
GCATCTCAAAGAAGCCATTCACATGATATTACTGCCTGAATATTTCGCCGAACACTAAAATTTGTTATATGTAATCTTCATCGTTCTTTGTGTAAGTTAAAACGAGCTTTGTACCCTCTTGAATTTCTCTCAAATTGTCATCAATCATTCTCTATATATACAAAATCAATGGTATCACTATTTTGCTTATATAAGTTGACATCATGAAAATTGATTAAATTTTTTTTTATGAATGAAAATAACACAAAAGCACTAATAATTATACAAGTTAACCACTTTAATCCAAAAATCAATTTCCCCTTAACAATGGCGGATAACAAAAGCCATTAGCATCCAAGAAAGAAGCGAAGATCACTGAAACTGCGGAAATCAAAAGCTACAGAGCTGAAGAACATAGAAGAGCAAAAGGAGGGCGAAAAATGTTGCTCGCAGTTCTCATCTCGAATTCAGTGGGCAATATCCTCGTGGAAAGGTAAAAGCTTTACCGATCGATTAAGATCCGCCAATTCTGCTGTTTAGATCCATCGATTACGATTTCAACAGAGCTCGAACTCTTTCTGACCTGCAGTTTTCTGGGTTCATGTTTCCAGATTCAATGGAGTTCCTGCGGAGGAGCGATTGCATTGGCGATCTTTCCTGGTTAAATTGGGAGCTGACAATCTCAAACACGCCAAAAACGAAGAGCTCTTCGTTGCTTCCCACAAGTAGGGTTTTGTTTCAGCCTTGTTGCTCTATTACCAGTTCAGATCAATTGGTTACTTGAATTTCTGCGTTTCTTTGATTTAGGTCTGTTTATATCGTCTACACGGTTCTGGGAGATATCTGCCTTTACGTTGTTGGCAAGGATGAATACGATGAACTAGCTTGTAAGATCCTAACCTAATTTAGAGCAAATTAGCAGAAAGTTGGATTCTTTATGCTGTTCATGATGCAAACTCTGTTGGGTTCTGGATCTGTGTAGTGGCTGAAGCCATTTTTGTTATAACGGGAGCAATCAAGGATATCTGCAAAAAGGCTCCCACGGAGCGAACTTTCCTCGATAAGTATGGGAAGATATGTCTGTCGCTCGACGAAATCGTCTGGAAGGTATGATTGTTTCTGCTTCATTTTGTGTTTGATGTTGTTTTCTGGATAGCAACTTCGAGTTAGTGATCGAGAACCCTAGTTGTAGAACGAAATCGGCAGGATGTACAGTGATAGGATTGGAGATTGAATGATGATTAGAGAGCAAAAACTTGTTCCTCCCCAGTCATTACCGTTCTGTTTGAACATTAGAGGTTTAGGAACCTGCATTTCTTCTGTTCATAGCCGTAATGCCGGTTTGCTGTGGTTTCTGAATGTGTGTAGGGAATCCTGGAGAACACAGACAAAGACAGGATCAAGAGGATGATAAGATTGAAGCCTCCTACAGACATCTGAACATAGCTCAAACGTTGACAATGCCGTGTGGCTTTCGAATTGCTTCCTGTTGCTGGTGTGAATTTGTGCAGATGTTGTATTCCTGGATATTTTGTCTGCAATTCATGAGTAAACTTGGCTGCTGTGATCTGTGAACTTCTTCCATGGAACACTGGATTGTGACCGATGTTTGATGTAAAAGAACGAGAAATGTGTGTACTATTTGTTTCCAGATATGCTCGCAAGTTCATCTATAGTTTTCAAGTCTCGATCAGTTCGCTCTTCGCCATTCTTTCTTGTCTGTGAAACCCCACCAATGCATTTGGAAATTCGTTCGTAGCGTCTATGATTAGTTTTTAACTCAAAATCCACCTAAAACATGATGGCGATGCTTAATTAACCTCATAATCGGCAGCACGACCGGGCAACCTAGTGTTAGGTAAAGAGATTCATACACAGACCATAGAAGTAAGAACTAGATAATACCAGTATCCAGTTTATATATCAACTGGGAAAAAGTTGGAAGAAGTATACAATAAAGTAACTGAAGAGTGAAACCTTGCTTGCCCTACAAGGCAAGGAAAGGAAACAACAATGGCAGAGTGGACTTGCTACCATACTAGCATCTCCAAAAAGGCTGACTATTGACTTACTCACAACCTCTCAGCAAGGTACCGACGAAGAAGATTGATCGGTTTATCAGGATCATCGCCACTTTCCAGTCCCCTGCGCTTAACCTTAATCCTAGCAAGGTAATCGGCCGCAATCCATGGAAAGCTCAGCATCACTCCATTCGTCGAAGAAGAAGAAGAACCAGCCTCGACCAACTTCAGAGACCGGTCAACCCATTTCTGACTGTAAGTCACTTGATACCAAGCCGAAGCTTTACGCTCAAGCAAAGAGTTCCTCTCTTCTTCATCCAAGAGTTCCTCACCCGTGCTCTCGAATTTCTGTCTGAACTCTTTCCTCAGAGAACTGTACGATTGCTTCAGGCGTTCCTTAAGATCGCCTTGCTTCTTGCTGCTTGATTTCGGCATAGACCAGACGTGGCCCGTCACAATCTCTTCTTCCTTCCTGACTTTATACTGATGAAGCAGACCTCTCAGCTGCTTGTCGTATGAGCACTTCAGATCCCATGCTTCCATGATGAACTCAGCTGATCCCAGAACGATCAGATCACCATCGTAAAGTATCTCGTTGTTGAGCTCAGATGATTCAGCGGAGGATGATTCTTCGTTATCATCGTAAGCATCCTTGACCTGGTGATAGAGTCTCCCCAGTATCTTTCTTGACTTGTATGACTGATTATCTTCCTTCCCCATGAAATCTGGGTAGAGCTTTGGTTTGAGATGTCCTGGCATTGTCACTAGCTTCCCGGTTTTCGGGAAGTCGACCGCTGTTGCAGCTAGCTCTGCTAATTTGATGCATTTTTCATCCAGAGCACCGTACTCACTCAGATCTGCATGAACCACATGAGCATTGCAGATTGCTCCCAGGTTCTCGTTCACCATGTTCTTCACAAAGAACTCTATAATGTCCTGCATTTGGGAACAGAAAAGTCAAATCAAAGTAATTGATGGATTCAACAGTTGAGCATTTGTTCATCAAATTACCATAGTGTTCACTTCGCGACTGAGTACTTTCGCCTCAACAGCATCGTACTGCATCGGGGGCCAACTCCTTTTGCTAGGAGGAATAAGATGTTCATCCCAGGTGACAAAATACAAGTCGCCATCAAGATCACTTCCAGAGGCCTCGTTAGAATGTGGTCTTTCGCCATTTTGGGGGAATACGAGACAATCGTATAGATGGTGCAAACCCGGGTTATCAACTGCTTCCAAGACCCTTACATCTCCTGGGTGTAGACAAGGATTCTTGGCAATCACCACAGTGCCCGTGACCACGTGTAAGTCCTTCTTCGTGTCTCGAAACTTCGAACCGTGCTTCGAGAAACAGTTCTGGAGAGATGGTTTCGAGACTTGAATGAAGCACTGGCCTTGCTCGAGCACCGCTATCTCGTCAAGGCAGCCCATCAACCATCTCCCGTTTTGCACAAAGATTCTCGACTTCTCCCGTAACCCCCACAGCTGTGATGCTCTTATGGAAGTAAGCATACCTCTTAGATGGAGCTCTGTCTGGGGATTGAAACCGGCACTCAGCATAAGCGCAGCTACTGTTCCTTGCTCGGCGCATGATGCTGTGAGAACATCAAACGCCACATCTGTGTCTACGAGAATTCGGTTCAGCTTAGACAGCTGCATCTGCTGCATCTCCCAGAAGACAGTATCAGGAACAGCCAGAGTTGAGAGAAGAGTGATAATCTGCCTGTTCAAGAAACCTGCTTGAAATCTGGCCCAGGAACATATCTCCAGAGTAGTATGAATTGACACAAACTTGTTCATGCTGGGCCTTAGAGACAATCGAGCTCCGTTTCCTTGCTCCGGCCAGATAGCCACGACACCTTTGCAACCGGCGTATCTGATCTGGTATGCACAAGGTGGATCAGCATCTAACTTCAGTTTCGTAGCGACTTCCTGGGCAAGGTCTGGTGTGATCATGCCAATCCCGTCTGAGAAATTGTAGCCGTTCCTCTCGATATCGGGAAGGTCTTCATTGACCTCAAATGATGGAACCTCAACACTGGCATATGTAGAGGAGAAGCACTGACCCATCCGAGCAGCACATTTGGCGACATTCCGATTCTTGAACCTACCCATCCAAGCTCTGATACCAAAAGTATTAATCTTTCCATCTTCAGCGAAAAACCACGCAGAGCGATCTCTCAACTGATTCGACGAGAAGGCCAAAAAGGAGTATCTTCGGCCACATAAGTAAAATCCATCAGTGAGGACGCTCCGGACCCTTTTGAAAATGCTGGTCTTCTGAGGAAATGGGTTCGAGGTGATGTCTCTCACGATAGGAGCCACGTAATACGAAAACGCATTAGAGTTGAGTGTTTGGAACCCCTCGTCCATGAAAGTCACTCTCAGAAACCGGTTTCCCACGTCTTTGTACTTCCGCAGTACTCTATTGGAGAGTTCGACTTCTGGAGGAAGACAGTAAGCTCTAGTTGGTGTAATCACTAGCCTTCTGATTTCAGCAAGGTCTTCCAACCGAGTATTGCTCTTGACAGAATTACTGCTCTGCAGAATCCACCTTTGGACAACTTCCAGCTTCTCGGTCGCTTCAAAGACAGGCCGCTTGTAAGAACAGATGTGCTTCAGAGCAGCAACATTGATCTCCTGAGGTTGCTTTCTCAATGTATTGAAGAATTCCTCGGACAGTTGGTGCTGATTGAATATTCCTCGATGAACAACAGCATTCACCAGGTACATTTCTTCGAAACTGACCCCGGTCTGGCTATAGATAGAGAAGAAAACATCCGACATCGACACCCCAAACTCAGGCTCAGGAACGATCTCAAGTGGCCGCCTAAGGGAAATTTCCTGCACCCTCCGTTCTCGAAGAAAAGCCAAGGCCTTCTTTAACTTGATGCCATGGCGAGGCTGAACAGAAACTCTGTAGAAGTTGCACCGGCCAACTGGACCATTTGTGAAGTCTGTGGTTCTGATCCAAGGATCATCGTCATCCAGCAGATCCCACGGAACCGACACTTTAACATCATCGTCGGCAGTTCTGTACCAGACCTGAGGTGCTGCAGCTAGCTGCAATAGAATGACCAAGCAAGTTGTCTCAGTATACTGTTTGATCTCCAGAATGTCTCTCACCAAGAACTCCATCTTGTAATCACAGTTGAGCACTGCATGCTCGGCTGTGCTTTTGAACGAGAAGAACGTCTGCTGCGTGAAGCAGAACTTGCAAGTCCCGTCGAACGGATCAACTAGGAAATCAAGTCCAGAATCAGGTCCTTTCCAGCTCACGAAGAACTGCTCTTGACTAACAAGGGTTCCAATCTCAAGTTGCACATTGGGAACCTTGAAAGGAATTGAAGTTCTCCTCCTCTGGTTAAGACGGAACGGGTTCTCTGGACCCAAACTAACCAACAAAGGTCCATCGCTACTGAACATTAGCAGACCATTCGATGCAGAATCCTTGGCGGATTTAGCAGACTCGGGCAACGCAAAATGCACAAATGCATGGGGCACCACTTTCCTGTATCCATTTGTTATTTCGATGTCGTTTGATTCAACGACATCAAACTTAGGATACGACTCTGGTGGTGTCCAGGAGGTCTTCAGTCTGCAGCGCCAAACTTGCCCAATCTTTTCTTCAAGGTATTTCAGAAGATCCACTGCTGTCACGTTGCTGTCAAATCCTCCGATGCTAACCTGAGTTACCACCGTCTCTGCATCAGTCCTTTCCGTATCCATCCCTTCCTGGTTCCCCAAAAACTATCAATGCAAGCTAGTTACACAGAGCGATGAACAATGAGGCCAGTTATCAACACAGTATACTGCCAATCAACACATCAACAAGTCTATACACATAGCCAAAAATGAACAGCAGAATACAGATTTTAACTGAATTCCATCTTAAAAATAGCAGAATCGAAATGAAACTAGCTAATGAAGCCGGATTGAACTTAGTTTCATCCTCTACAAGCTAACAAGAACAGAAATAGCTGAGAAATTCATCTAAGCATCACTACACAACACTTCATTACAGCAAGAAACTCATCTCAGCAATACATTTGAACACAGCAAGATAAACAAAACTGGTTCATCATCACTCCATTTTGTGAATGCACTCTAGAAAAACGCAAGCATACCTAAGAGAGATTAACCATTTACGAACTGATTAACTAAAAATCCCTAATTTCAACTTCAGAAACACCCACTCGCAGAATCATGATTAACCACTAAAATTCAAACTTCACGCTGATGAGACAAACCAGATCAAGGAGGGAACAACAAGCAAACCCATATCGCAAAACTTCTCAAGCGATCACAAAACAAATCGAAATTTCAACGCTGAAATTGAGTGGGTAAACCGTGTACTTACCTGAGTTCGAGTGAGAGCTGAGAGGAAATTAGGATGAATGTGTGAGTAGTGTGGAAGAGGAAGAAGAGAGACGATGCATGTTTATGCATGGAATTGATTAGAAAAATTGAACAGTGATTTCAGCCTTCCTCTCGAAGTACCTTAATTTGCTTTACATTGCCTTCCCAAGGAAGTTGTTAGCTTTTTCTGATAATGGCGAAGTGGGCCGCTCTCACTCGATCTCCTCTGTGTCACCACACGAAATAAATGAGCGGGAAAATCAGACGGCGTGTATCTGTAACTGTGCAGACATGGGCAACCGTGCAGCCGTCGCGTCGCGTCGTTTCAATGGTTACTTTTCAACTTATATATAAAACTTTTAACGGATTTTCAGGAGAGAGGTAACGGATATCGAAATTCATTCTCTCTGCACGCACTTTTACTCTCGTTTAAAGTATCCCTCTCTCCATCTAACCGTAATAGAAACAAAGAGCTATCGTAGTGGTCATCGGTAGTCGTAACACTTTTTATAGGAAACACTGAGTCTCGTAACACAAGAAAAGGGAATTCGTAATTTTTTGAAATGGAAGGGCAGGATGAGCGAAATCAACTGCAGCGACAAGTACCGAGGCGTACACAAAGTCGGTGCAGCCCGTCGAGGATGCGCCAATGGTGGGATGCTGGTACCCCCACTCGGAAGAAATTGGTGGAAACAAGGGGTTAGGGTTTGTACACACCTTAATGTAACAAATTTCAAGTCAGGACAACTGATTTGGCTGATTAATCACTTCGATTTTACAAACCTAATCCTCACTGTGCGGCCCGGTGCCCAGATCACCCTGACCGAGGATCATATTCAAAGGATATACACTTACCAAGGGGTCATGCATCCGTTTTCGATCAGTTGAACTACACTGCGGAAGAGGTGAGAGTCTGGACCCGCCATTTAGGGATTCAGAGAGGTAAGGCGACATCATGTCAGTTGGGTGTGCTCGAACATCAGTTGTCGATCGAAACCGACGACGAGAAGTGGTTCTCGTTGTTTTACTTGGTTTTGCTGGGAAATATGTTCCACCCAAAATCAGCCAGAAGGTCCCGCATCAATACTTGGGTGTTATATTCGGTCGAAGAGCACATAGGTTCGAAGAGTACAACTGGTGCGCGTTCTTGTTGGAGGTATACCGTCAAGTAGGACGGACGGACAAAGGATACATCGAGGCAGATATGTGTCTACTTAGGTTAGATTTAAATAAGTGTTACTTATTATGGAGGAAAATATTTCGTTTTAAGTTGTTTAGTACTACGTATCATGTTTTGTCTTCGTCATTGTTGTTTGAAAAACAGTTGTTCTATCTTGACATGGTGGGACTAGTCGGTGACTCAGTCCCGAGAATCAGACCTACGGTCATTAACTGGACCCAGAGGGCTGTCAATGCCCAGACTTCAAGGTTGGAGGCGAACGGGGGTCTGAGCACAGGCACCATTATTCAATGGCAACCCAGAGGAAGAGGAAGCTACAGCAATTGGATCCCGAGTCGTCAATGCCGACATTAGGCAGTACTTGACGCAGGACGACAGCCCTGTCAATGTAAATGCACCTGGGAAGCCATCGGTTGGCAAGGTCATTGGTGTTGTTACAGAGGGAGAATGAGAAAAGGGAAAGAGGTGAGAAGAATAAGAAGCAGGAAGCAAGGGCTAAGTCGAGGCTTAATCCGGAGGATATCTACCCATCAGCCATGCCATTCACCAGACTAGACATCGATCATTTGTCCCTGGACGAGGTAAGACTTATATAATACAGGTATTACGGATAAAATGTTAACTGGTAAGTGTTACGAATTACTGGGTTCAAACAGTTGTCCGAACACATTATGGCATGTTCAGTAATACGTTTTATAAATTTGTAAATTTTTTATCACTTTGTAATACCTTCTCACATCGATCATATGTCCCTGGACGAGGTAAGACTCATATAATACAGGTATTACGGATAAAATGTTAACTGGTAAGTGTTACGAATTACTGGGTCAAACAGTTGTCCGTAACACATTATGGCATGTTCAGTAATACGTTTTATAAATTTGTAATATTTTTTTCACTTTGTAATACTTCTCCCTTTTTCACGTTGATACTTATTGTTTTTTTAATTCCTCATACAGTAGAGGAGAGGAGGGAATGGTTGAATACCTACATCCATTTCCACAGGGGTGCACTTGCCACTCTGTTGGATATGAAGCAGCAATGTGATGATCGCATCGCAGGTGATCCAGAGCGCAGCTTATCTGGTGAGCGTCGAATGATATCTGAGGATCTCGCTTTGGCAAGCTACACAGATGCAGACATCAAGCATGCTTTAGCCAAGATGGAGTCTAGTAAGAAGAAGAAGAAGGTACCCGATGCAGCTATCACTAAGGGAGCTCCGTCAAGGTATCTTCACCCCATAAGTCTGGACAGAAGAGGAAGAGGTTGACCAAAGGTGGTCAGTTGGTTCGGGGGTATCGGGGTGAGCAGCCGCTGCAAAAGCAGCAGAAGTCACCAAGGAATGTTGTGCCAATTAGCCAGGCGATGCCTGAGAAGTCCCCAAGGCAGGAGGTGCCAAGGAAGAGGTGCCAAGGGAGGAGGTGCCAAGACAGGAGGTGCCAAGGAAGGAGGTTCCAAGGAAGGAGTTGCCATTGCAGGGGGTGGCAAGGAAGCAGGATAATGCCAAGGAAGGGGCGACACTTCGGACGTCAAAACCTGATGGAGAAGGAGAAGGTGGTTCAGAAGGAGGATGAAGTCGCAAAGGGGCAGGAGAATTGATAAACCAGGGCAAAGGTGGAGATAAGGAGGGAGATGACCAAGGTGAAATTTTTGATTTCAACCTTGCAGTTGATATTGGCAAGTCTATTGTCGAAGGGACAGCTGATGGGAAAATGAGAGTTCTTCTCAGCAGCAAGATGATCTGCCAATTTCTGTTCTCCTAGATGACAAGCTGAAGAAGTCGGAAAAGGTAGTTTCTGGGGGTATAGTTGAAACAAAAATCTCGTATAGGTTTAGCACTTTTTCGTTATATGTGTTAATTGATTTTAGTTATACTTTTTTTCCGCCTTCGTATTCGGTATGTGGTAGTTTCGTATATGTTGGACAAATGTGGGTCCGCCCCACATGTGGGTGTTAACTGATACAAATTAATTAATTTATTAAATGTAATTTTAACACCCATTAATGTATTTTCATTGTTAAACATATGCTTAATATTAAGAGTTGTAATTTTTTATATTTTTTTGTTCACAGATGACATGAATAAGAAGCTTAGGTCAGCATCAAAGAGGGGCCAAGGCGAAGTCCAAGTATGTGAAGTCTCCCTACGAAGCGCAAAAATATACTAATACATATTAAGAACTCAGAGGCTGTTGGAAAAGAATTAGAACAAACGCCAGAGGTACTTACTCTCGTAATACATGTTAATTTCCTTCGTAATTGATTTATATAACATTCGTGTTACCTTCGTGAACGCAGGACCAACAACTGATAAAGTATTCCCCCGGACCTGTCACGCAGGAAATGGTCGCGATTGTGGATAAAATCGACGCATACAACACTGATGTATGGGCTGACACTGAGAGGTGCCAGGCGTCACAATGTACATGTGGAATAATGATTTAGACCAGTGAGTTATAACTAAACAGTTTTAATTTGTTTTTTATTAATAATGAATTCGTAATACTTTTCTTTCGTACGTTTTAATTGGGTTTGCATGTTTATCGTCATCCAGGAAGAAGTTCTTTTCTATACAACATGATATTGGAAGGTTGAGCAGGGGAAGAGTTCATGACTGCAGACCCGGGCACATGTTGTCAAATTTTTATTGACACGTATGAACAGTGCACAAATATTTTTTTCAAGCAAACCGGGTTCTGTGATAGGTTCATTTTCGGGATGGAGTGCGCTGTAAAGTGTTCTGTTATTTTATGCTTTTTCTGTTAAATAAGTACGTAATATATAACTTGAACTCCTAATATTGGTGTGTTTTTGCCCCATAGTCAATGTGCAGCAATAAGCATTTGACCTACCTGAAGCACTAGAATACATTCAAGGGAAGGATTGGACCTCCGATATGGATTGGGGAAAGGTTGACTACGTAAGTATTACTAATTATTAAATAACGTTTTTTCGTATAATGTTTGAACATTCCGTAATTGTTTTATGGTTTACGTTAACGTAACCGACCTTTTTCGGACACTTTCTTTGCAGTGGTTCTTTCCGATGTGTCACGAAGAACACTTTGTTGTGTTCTGTGTTAATCTAAAGAACCGGTGTGGTGACTATCTGGATAGTCTAGACCGTGCAGTAGTCCCAGAGATATACATGCGGACATCAAGGAACATCATGGACTTGGCGAACAATCTAATCCCCATTTCCGTTGGATCTTCCACCGGAGCCGATCGATGTCAATAAATGGGTTAACCATCGCAGTATAAGACAGGCAGATAACACTTCCTGTGGCATTTTTGCGTTGAACTTGTTTGGAGACATGGGAAGGAGCGGTCACGTCTGAGATCTTAAGTTGGTCAGATCCGTGGTGATTGATGGAAGGAGGCAGGAAGTTTGTCTACTTTTGTTAATTTCCCCTTTCAACGTTATTGGTGATCAAGTGCTGAAGAAGGCATCAGAGGAAGTTAGGAAGATTAAGGGGGGATAGGGGGTGGGGGAAGGGATTTGAGGACATCAAAACCTGATGGAGAAGGAGAAGGTGGGTCAGAAGGGGGATGAAGTCGATTTGAGCGTAATACCCTTCACGGTGATACGTAACATATGAGTTACGCATCAGAGTGAAGAGTAGTAGTACATACAACTAATTATGTTGTACAAAATTTTGAATTAAGTAATACATATAATATAATTCGTAATTATATTGCATTCAATACGTAACACATAACCACCATGTTCATAACATAATATCTCTTACAGAAACCAAACACACCCTTTTTTTTGCTAACCTGAGTCACCATTATTTCTCTTCTAACCGTTGACCTCTCTTCTAACCTTTGAACTCCGTTCTAAAGCTATATAAACAAGGTCAGATGTTGTTATTGCCTATATAAACAAGTATAATTACCCAAAATAACTTACAATAAAACTTTAATGTTTTTTTACCTGTTTTCCATCGGCTTTGTGGACGAGTTTGGGTTCACATTGATCTGATGTTCAGCTTCATCAGAATCGGTGTTAGTTGTCTGCTTGCACCACATGAACATGCTGCATCTTTCAGCTTTTGGTTTCTGGCATCCAGATAGAAGGGATACGGAGTGCTCGTCGGACGGTTAACCTGATAAATGTAACAGGGGAGATTGCAGCTACGTATGGGATGAAGCTTGACAATTTTTTTTTTTGGAAATTTTTGGGGGTAGAGAGAAGAGGATATGGACCCAAGAGAGATTGTTTTAAAAGGGTTGTGTTGGTGTCGTTGGGGTTACAAAGGAGATTGTTTTTTTTAATGCTGGTTGTTGGGGATTGTGCAGTTACCAATCAGTTTTGACCTGCATTAATTACGTGTTCAAGGTATCAAAAATAAGTGCTCACGTATTCATTTCGTGCACACTCGTACCACTTACCAACTTAATAATATATACATATAGAATATTCGTACTACTTGGGAAATTTATTCGTTACACTAGACAGGAAACATAAGAAACAACTTTAGTCAAGATCTAGTTCAAGCCCATGTTTCTAGTTGGCCCTCTAGGGCTTCCACCCTTGATTGAAGACTTGAAACTTCATCCAGAAGCTCTAGAGTTCGTAACTCTTGCATATAGGTCCCGGCGAATACCTGTCTAGTTGTCGGTCCTGCGTTTGGTAAAGTATAACGAATGGTATAGTCATCTTAGTACGAAGTTAAATATAATGTGATACGAAGATAATATATATGGAGTAATGTATTATTACTTACAAGTGCATGTTATTTTATGGGAAGATGAAAGTTAGACTGAAGTTATATATACCTGTTCCCCCGAGATCTCTCCCGATGTTGGATGAGGTTGAATTTCATATTGTGTATGAGCTAGTTAGCCACGTTTTGGCATGGGTAGATTGTACATTGGGCGACTTCCTCGTTCTGACTCCTGTCCATCTCCATACACCAGACGAACATTTTGCATCTCTGACCTGGTGGTTTTTGGCAACCCAAAAGTACATGAGCGGAGAATATATCGTCGGCCGTTCAACAGAATAGATGGTAAGCGGGAAGTTTGCATTTACAGTGGGGGATTAGTGGCGGCATGTTTTTTCAGATCTGGGGGGGGATTTTCGATATTTTGGTTTGGAAAATGGATGAGTGAGAAAGTATTATTTATAGTAAGCTTTTTGGTAAATTTATACTTTAATTTTTTTTGGGTTGTAGAAGTTGAAAAGTAAATATTACGAAATATTAGTTTTTACAGATACTGTAGTAGGATGAAATATTTAACACACATTCGAAAGTATTACGAAAATTAATGTTTTTACATTGTTTGTTAAAGACGGAGGTCATCCCACCCATTTCGTGGTTCTGAAAGATTACATTTTTGTCCTTTCGAACTGAGTGCAAGAATGCATTCCGGTCCCTTTGAGATATGGGCCTTTTCTTCGGCTTGAAAGTCTCTGTTCGTTTCTTCAATTTTTTTGGCGCCTGGCAGGGCCCTTCCTTTTGGTGCTCGTTTAGGTTGATTGCAGTGCTCTCCCTTTCTCCAGATCAATGATGCACTGTATGGCTGTAGCTGTCTTGGCTGTATCCCCATTAACCTGAATAGAAGTTTATGAAGACATGTTAAGTATACGTATGTATAAAGTACCAAATTCGTAATTGATAATTATATAAAGGTGAAGTACCGTAGACTTAAGCTTAGCCATCGCAGTAATTAACTCGGACATTTGGGCAACATCTGGGTGGGAAACCTCTGGGATTGTGTCTGCAATGAGCAGGCCATCCTTTGCTGTTCGGCAATACCTATACGAAATTTTATACAATGTATAACTAAAAAGAAGAGTATATATGACGGATATTCTGACAATATAATACGAAATAATAAGAAAAGTATCACGAGTATGTCAATTAGGTGTGTACCTTTGTAGGATTAATGGTTTAGGATATGCAGCAGCAAATGATTTCCGTTACTACCCAGCACCTCCCTGAATCGTATTATATGTCTGCACATCAAGCCCTCCATTTCAAACATGTGGCACCACAGACTATGATTGAACAATCCCTTGTGCATGTCACGATTCTTTCATCAGTTCTTGACCCATTAACATCCTGCTTGAACACGTTGAATGTCATCACACCTGCATTTGTTTTTTCTTCCAACGCCAGCACGCCGTAGGCTAAAGTTTGCTCGTATTCAGACAACCACCTTTTAAAAATTTTTGGGGTGTATTCTTTGGCTAGTTGTTTTGTCAGTTCGCTGTGCTCAAACCTGTCCCAACGGAGAAAAATACATATATTTGTTACGTATATTGAAGATATAGATAGAATATCACGAACAATTCAAAACGTGTTACGGAATATAAGCAAAATATTACGTATGTTTATAAAGTGATACGTTTTTTAAGCAAAAATAAAACGAATTACTTATAAAATATTACGAAATATGTTAAAGGATTACGTCTAGTATCACCTATTGAACGGTTTCGATGTTTTCATCTTGAAGTCCGTTTCAATTCCTCCTCTCTTTTGTTCTCCACTAGTCGGCTGAACTGCTGAAAAAATTCCTCCAAGGAAAGGTTTGGTGCCAGGTAGTGCCTCATGTTACTGTTGCACGTTTCACTTAATTGTGAGCTACGCATGCCACAGGTGAAATGTGATTGCATCCATGCTCTAGACCATTGTGTCCTTTTTTGGTAGATCTGAGTGAGCCATGGGTGTCCCTCTGGTTCACGATCAGGGAAGCATTTTTTTTTCAGAAGACCCCAGTGGACATCAAACTCAGCCTCAGTGTCAACCCAAACATCATGTAGCTAAGTTCAGCTACGAATACCTGATATCAATAAAGCTGTTACGTTACACATGGCAGTGTGAAGCATAAAGTGTCACGTAAGATGAATTATATATATTACGTAGGTGGCTAAGTGTTACGGTGTTTACGATTAAATAAAACGTATAATGTATGAAATATTACGAAATCTAATAAAGTGTTACGTTTTTTATACTTAAGTAAAACGTTTTTTACATACAAACACCCTTGTTGCGGTACCTTGTCACAGAGTGATCCCAAGTTCCTCGCAGCATTATTGAGGATATGGAATGTACATAGTCCATGGTATGTAACCGGCATTGGATATATGGCCCTAATACCGGCAGCAATCGCCGCTGCTTGGTCGGTGAAGATACTGGTTGGTTTCTTCCCCCCCATGCATTTGTCAAACATTTGGAACAACCATTCGAAGGTAGCTGACGTCTCGTCAAACAAAAGAGCAGCACCGAATATCACCATCTCTCTATGGTGGTTGTACCCGACGAATAAAGCTGTTACGTTACACATGGCAGTGTGAAAATTTAATAAGGAAAAAAGTAACACGTAAGATAAATTATATATTACGTAAAAGGGGTAAAGTGTTACGTTTTTTATGCTAGCGTAACATGCATTACATACAATTATTACGAGACATAATAAAGTATTACGTCTTTTAAGCTTAAGTAAAACGTAACTGTTTTTTAAATATTACGAAGGTTAATAAAGTGTTACGTGTTTATAGATTAAATGAAACGTATTACATATGATATATTACGAAGTAAAGAGTATTACCTAAGGGCCTGTAGTCTTTGTTTGTTCTGTAAGTGGTGTCGAAACTGATTGAGTCCCAAACACAGAGAATTCTTCACGCATCCTATTGTCAGCCCAAAAGACACTCAAGATTTCATTGCAGTTGTCTTCCTGAAGCTCATAGAAGAAAATTTTTTTTCCTCTCTTGCTCGAACTCTAAAATAGCGCTGCAGTGATGATCCTTCAGCGGTGCTCAATGCAGAATCTGGTCTTTCCCTGTTGTGGTTTCGGAGATCTTCGTATAAGAAACCCACATGTTTGGCCCCCCTGCCATTTGCCTCATTATGTCGAATGATTTCCGGGAAGTCACCCCAGCCAGTTTGTGTATGAGGGCAAGATGTGCATTTGTTCGGGTCACACTTCTGTTTGACCGGAAAAGATGAGCATATTTTTCTGGGAGCAATTCATGCGGTGCATGAGTTTTTATCCAGTCGTATATGTAATACTTTTTGAGAGATTTGTCCCATTTCATTTTTATTTCTGCCTCACAACCTAGTCGTTCATCAGGTCTAGTCCGCTTATTGTTTGTCTTCCCTTTTCTTTTTTGGCCTTCGGTGCGTGCAAACGAACCTAAGGTATCGACATGGGGGGTCTACAGCTAAGACCATGGGATCTCCATCGTCGGCTGTTTCATCAAGAGTCGGAGTTGATTTATATTTTTTCTGGTAC
Source organism: Linum lewisii (assembly GCA_034768395.1). NCBI lineage: Eukaryota > Viridiplantae > Streptophyta > Magnoliopsida > Malpighiales > Linaceae > Linum > Linum lewisii. The sequence continues at coordinate 86,655,944 of CM068296.1, read as the reverse complement.
CTTATTCTGACACCAAAACCAGCAAGATGAGCGTAATCCTCGTAGAAATGAAACGCTTCTTGCATGTTGTCAAACATTGGGAGCGCGTCTCCTACGAATGTGAAATTAAATGTATCGCAGGTTAAAGATGTTACGAGATAAAGAAATAAATACAACGTACAGACAGCGAATTATAAACGAAATGCTTTAAAAAGTTATACGAAGGAAGTCATGCATATTACGTAGTACAATGTAAGGTATTACGTAAGATAATTGTCGAAGGTATATACGAAATGCTTTAAAAAGGTATACGAAGGAAGTCATATATTACGTAGTACAAGGTAAGGTATTACGTAAGGTAGTACAAGATTTTTCATATACGTGTAACTGACCCGGATCAGCCACCTCATTCAACTCCATTCCCTCGTTCAAATCCAACGTTGTTGAAGATTCTCCTGCAATACAAGGTATTAATTAATACGAAACATTAAACAATATATTACGGATGAACGTATAAAATGTCAAGTAATACCTGCACGAGGTACGGACGTTTCATTTAGATCAATACGCATATTTGTGGATTCCCCCTCGATTCCTGCATTAATACGAATTAATACGAAAGTATGAATTATTACGAAAGATAATATGAATTAATACGAATCTTTCATATAACTATTCCCCATGCAGAATATATCAAACGAACGAACGTAGAAAATATTACGTAATACCTGCACTAGGTACCAACATTTCATTTAGATCAATCGGCATATTTCTGGATCCCCCCTCGATTCCTGCATTTGTTCAGAATGTATTAAACATGTAAACGTTGTGGAAAGTGTACACAGGAAAACGTAAAACGTAAAGAATGCATTACGTAGTACCTGGCAGAGTGATTGACACGTCAACGACTGCAAAAGGTTACGAAAGAGACGTAAGGCCAGGAAACATATTACGAATGGAAAAAAACATTACGAATGCTTAATACAAATACGAACGGTATTACGAAATAACTAGATTACCTTCACGTGCCAGTGACATTTTGTTACGTGAGAGAGAAATGAGGAGCGAGAAATTGTAGGCGAGAATTTTGGAGCGAGAAAATTAGGAAATCTAATTCGTCGGGAACTGCTTTTATAGGGTTCTAATTTTCTCTCTCCTGTCAAATCACAAATTCAAAATTTCAAATCAGGCGCGAAAATATTACGAAACAGGAAATGACCGAAAACAACCCTCGCGCGTTACATACCCCCGTCACCGTACGATTCATCGGACGGCTCCTATTGCGTTCAGCACGGTGCTGAATACACCTATTCAGCATAATACTATTAGCCGTCTTCTTCACTTCTATCAATGGAGTTTGTGCCGTCTTCTCGGAGATTCATTTACCCATGCAAAAATCAGAGACTTTTGAAGCACAGGTTGAATTTAATTTCTCTACTATGAAGAATTGAAGATCAAATTTGATATGGGTTCTTCCGCCAATTTAATTCAAAATTTATTTCATCTTTGTTAGGTTAAAGATAGAACTAATTCCTCTCTGCCTGTCCTTGGCTCCGCCTTCGTTCTATGCCTGTTAGGCTAATTGTGCGCGGCCCATTATTTAGCTCGACACACTTTAAATTGTCTCCCAAATCGGAGTTCGGTAAACCTAGATTTTAAGGTGACAAAAATTTCTTATTTAAGAAATCGAATCTAGACCGTTGGATTTGTATCTTTAATCAAATGGTACTAAATACACCAAATAGTATATTAGTAAATGTATAATAATAAAAAGTAACCGTCCACCTCACCACTTTTCACGTTTCATGGTTCCTGCGGTTATTTTATTTTTTTTTATTTTGTATTTTTCTTTTCTTTTATTACAAATTATTCAATGTGATGATACCATTCATCAGGTAGTTGTGCCATTCGTTCATATATTGTACTTTTGTATATTATGTGATGGTACCATTCATTATGAAATCGTACCATTCATGTATTTTTATGAATGGTATAATTTAACATCGAATGGTACAATTATAATATACATTGGAATTCTACCATTCATGTTCACCATGCATTAATAAGGATTGTGTTATTGTTTTAATAATTTTAAATTATAGTCTTTGCATATTTTAAGTGGTATGGTCACAATGTTATTGTGTGTGGTATTATTCGTTATTAAACTATACTATTTTCATGGTACAATTTAACGACGAATTGTACTATAGCCATTTCTTATATAAGAAATTGATGAATTTCTTAATTGGGAAGAAGTGAATTAGAGAGAAAAGCCCATATGTGTCAAGGCCCGTAAATTCCTACCACGTGAAGCCCAAGCCCAGCAGTTACAGATTTTGTTTAAGTTAAAAAAAATAACGCCGTTGAAGGGGATCAAACCCGGGTCACCCACGTGACAGGCGGGAATACTTATCACTATACTACAATGACCATATATTGTTTTTACATGAACATACATATTCAATCGTTACTGTCGTTTGGTTGACTAACTATCAATGAGTTTCCCAAGTAGGAGGAGTAGCGTCCCAAATTCTCAATCCCAATCCAGCTGGTTCACGATTAGCTTTCTATAAGCCTACCTTTTTCATTATAGTTTCAAACGCGTTTCATTCCTTCACGTCATTACTACTAGTTGAGTAGTTTCTATTCCGCACACTTCCAGAAGCAGAAATGGCCACGGAGCTAACTCTTTCAGAGTCCACTTTTATAACCATCGATCCATTAAGACCTACTCATGTAACAGTGTAGACAAGGTACTCAAATTCGGGGTTTCACATAGAATTGAAATATGGAATGAAATCGCAATCGTGAAATCTTAAAATTGTATGAATTGCAACCTGAAACACGAAAGACAATAACACATTAAACATGAATAAATGAACTAATGTATTAATGTTTCATCACACGAGTGAATTGACTTGATAAATTAAAAAAGGAAAAATAGCACTTTTCCCTTCTACTTTGCCAACTTAACAGATATCCCTATACTAAATTCTTTTTACTTCTCCTAATTCGACCACTTTTCTGTTTAGGTCCCTCCGTTCCAACTTTCGTATTCGTAACGTTAATTGATGTGCATTTGGTACACCATGTTAGCTTCAATAGTCATGTATTAGCTTACTAAGCATTTTTTAAGTGGGAATATAAATATACATAACTAAACAGGATAAAATCGACGAACAAAATGTGTGATTCTAAAACAGTTCGTATTTTCACCACACTCTTCATGATACCTCCCCAATTTACCTCCTTGACCAACTCTTCGTCTCCTACCTCCGATATCTCTCTCCATCGAGTGCAGATGTGTCCATATTTAATGTTACGAAGAAAAAAATTGGAACAGAAGGATCCACATGACAAACGGATCAAAGTAGGAGGATGTAAGAAGATTAATTTATACTACAAAGGCTATCTGTTAAGTTGGAAACGTAGAGGGGTCAAAAGTGATATTTTCCCAAATAAAAAAAAATGATGACTTCATGACACTTTAGTGACCACGATGATTAGTTTAGACATTATGGAAAAGATTAAGGGCCAAATCAATAATAAATTTGAGGTCCTTTTTTTTTTTTTTTGTCGAGCACTCCCACGGAAGAGAGGGTCAAGAACGCTAAACTAAGGAGAAAGGGGGAGAAGGGGTTGGGGGTGGGGATGAAATTAAAACAAACAAACAAAGTATTATTTAAGGAAGCTACAAAATCGTTTTGAGAAGGAAAAACACCAACAATCACTCAAGAAAATCATCAGAAAATGATTTTAAAATAATTGCCAAAGCAAAAAAAAAACAAGGAAAAATATTAAATTATTTTACGCAAAGCAAAAGAAAACAAAATAAAGAAAGAAAAAAAATTAAAAACTACCACGTAAAAATCAATAAAACCCACGTAGAAAGAAAGAAAAAAAAAACTGATTCTCACATTGAATCCCACGTTTCCTCTCTCTTTGATTCCCACTTTACCCTCTCTCTTTAATCAATTTTTTTCGGTGCTGGCCCTCTATTTCGGCCGCCGCGGCGGGCGCCCCTTCAGAGCCGTCGGATGCCATCAACGGCTGGGAGGAGAGAAGATTTTCGCGGGCCCGGTGTCAGCGGCTGTCAGCTGTGGGCCCCGCGCCAGTAATTCATTTAACAATTATTAAAGTAATAAAATTAAATGAAAAGCGGCGTATACGAAACCGTATACGGTCTGGCCCTACGCCGAGTTATTTGAAATTCAAATTTTTGAAATTTTGAATTTTTCGAATTCAAAGAAACTGAATGGACGGTTTCCTCCCTCCAATTAACCAGAACCGATTAACCAGCCAAAACATATTTTCGTGCAATATTCGCTCCCCAATCCCCAACTCCACTGTCTTCCGTTATCTCCGTTCCAATTCCCCGACGGCGCCTTTCGTCGGCGAGCTTGTGTTGTCTTCACACATCTTTTCCTCAGTTCACCGGCGGTCAGCCGTAGTATTCTTCTCTCCAATGGCGAAGACAAAGCAGTCAAAGGAAATGGTCCGACCCAAACCGCATCAAATAGAGAATAAGGTAAGTATCTGCCTTTTGGCAAACTTTTACTATACTTGGACCTTACCCTAATCTAACTTTCATTTTACTAATTTCGTATTCGAATGAATGTTCATTTGTGGTACAGAGCAAGAGGCCTCGTCGGGACGACGAGCCAGCAAGGAATCCAGAATCCTTGAAAACAGTGCCTATTCGTTGCAAAACGAATCACTTGCTGTCCATGAACAGCAAAATTGAGGCTTCGAGAATGGGACAAGCCGTGAAGCAGTTTCTGTACGATTCTCAGTTTCACGGACTGATGGAGGTCCAGGTCTCGGTGGTGGACAAGGAACTACTGGCCATGCTTATTGATTCGTTTGACATGGCGGAAAATAAGTTTAGGTTGAGGGCCGCTTGTTAAGTTTGGAGGCCTCCGACGTCAGTCGGGTTTATTGCCTACCGACCGAGGGGAAGACCGTCAACCCCAAGATCTGCGGACCCAAGGCAATGAGTACGCTGAGGCGTCAGCTTGGACTCCGTCACACTGAATCAAAAGCTACGGGCATCGACACGAAGGACTTGTACGCCTTGCTTGACGATACATTAGATCCCAATGCATACGCGAAGCTGTACATACTGATTGCGTTGGGTGACCTGTTGGCGGTGCGCAGCAATTTCTCAGTGAACCTGGGGTACGCCAGTGCCTTGACCGGTACTGCCAATGACATCAGCCAATTCAATTGGGGCCAGCATGTCGTTGATACTATCGTAGATGCAATGGTAGAGCTGAAGAGTGGATAGCGGGCCACTTATCCTGCATGCGATTACAATTTCGCTGTGGTAAGTTCACTCCATTACCTATCTTGTGTTTATTTAGGCGACTGAGCACCTACACTGCATAATTGCTTTGCAAATGCAGATCCACCTGCTGGACATGACTGTATTGGCGAATCTAAGGGCAGAGGAGCAGCCTACATGTTCCTTCTGGTTAGAAGCGAACATAGAGGCGGCCAAGAAACAGATGTGAACCGCTGACGGCTCATGGTCCATCCAGCTGCGGACAGAGTCGGATGTGAGGAAGCCGATGAAGAAGAAGGAGTTCCCACTGGTCCCCGGCCCTGAATCAACCGACTTCGGTAGCGACCACGGCGGGATCGACTTGGGAAGAAGATCGGGTGTCCCGTTTGACCCCAAAGATGATTATGTCATCCTTGCTAATGCTGCTACAAACCGCGGACAGGTGAGATATACTTTCTTCATACTTACACAGTATATAAGTTGTACTTGTTGTTAACTATTTGTGTATATGAATCATGTCAGCTCGAGATGATAAGGGATATGGGTTTCCAACAACTGGTGGAAGATCGTGCTCTTTCTCTCTTCACTGAAGGCGTCCGTGGCCAGTCAGGAGGCTAGGTGTGAGAAGTGGTCTGCACGACTGAGATACCTGGACGCTGTAATGTTACAAAGGTCTTCCGCAGTTGTCGAACCCGTTAAGAGGGGCCAATCCAGTGGCGTGAAGGTTGTGGTAGAAGATGAAGATGAGGAGGAGGAGAATCAAGATGAAGAGGAGGAGGGGAGAATGAAGATGAAGAGGAGGGAGAAGAGAATCAAGATGAAGAGGAGGAAGAAGAGAAGAAAAGAGAAGAGAAGAAGAGAAAGGACAAGAAGAAGACGGAAAAGAGAAGAATAGGAAAGAAGAAGAAGAGGAAGGACAGAAAGGAGCTGAAGAAGAGGAAGGAGAAGGGGATAATAAAAAACCCATGGATGAAGAAGGTGAGAACAAGGAAGAGGAGGGTGTTCGGGAGGCTGGTGAGTCTCAGTCTGCTACGACACGATTTTGCAAGGTAGTCCAGGAAAACGGGCAGTGAAGACTGCCAGGGGTGATGTAGCCAGAAGGAGCGGAATAAGCTTAGCATGTTGGCACAACAAATATTGCAACTAGCTTAGCATGTTGGCTTCAAATAAGCTAAACATACGGTCAAAAAAATAATGCTTGTTAATGTAAGAACTAACCTAGGGATCGATAGTGCTTGTTCGTCCGGTACGTGGTATCGAACGTGATGGCATCTCCGAAGCACGCGTAATCGTCCCTCATGCGCTGGTCCACCCAAAAAATGTTGGTCGAGTTCTCTGCCTGATCAACCTCAATCTCGTGCCAAAATCCAGGCTCTGTCTTCGACTTCTCGCGCAGATACTCGGCGATGGCGGTTGCCTCACCATGCAACATATGCTTTTGCCGGCGCCTGGACAGGTGGTTCCTATGATCGACCTTGGTGCAACCCACATTCACCGGCTCACCCATCACGACACAGAGTACCTCAAACGAAGACTTCAGGCTTATGCCGACATCGGCGTTGAGCTCCATGATCGTTGCAGCGACCTGGGTTACTTCCCTGTTGGACTTCAGGTAGTGGCTGTCCTCCTTAGGGTTCAGTTGATGGTTGTGATCGTCGACCCAGCGGAAGATGCGGTACACTCCTCTATTCTCGTCGAGGTGGAACACTATAATCGCTGAGCATCCAATCCTCGTCTCGGGCTTTTTCACAGTTTTCCCAACGACGACCTTGGGCTTCTGATTCCCCTTCGATCGATACCCGTGCCTAGTGCACACATACTGGACGTGCTTCAGTCTTCCATGATTGTTCGTCTTCCTACGAGATTTCTTTCGACTATCAATCCTATAACTGAAGCCGTGGGAAATTGCGTAGTTCTTGTAGAACTGTTCGGCATCCTCGTCGGTTGGGAACTCCAGTTGCGTCCACTCCTCCACATCATTCAGACCTATCTCTTTGGCTGCAAAAGGGAAACACAAAGTATCACCCACCCACCATAACAGGGCAAGAATATCAAAACAGGGCAACCATTAACAGTGATCAATAACAGGGCAACAAATGATAGGCAATCCGTAAACACTAAACATTACATAATCATAGGATGTTGTTATATCCGACAATTACTCCAACTTTACTGCACATATACCAGGGCTTCCTCAGATTGTGAACCCTAATTGCCTAGCTGGTGGGAAGTCTTAAATGCAGCAATAAATTGAGCAATAAATGAACCCTAATTCCTAAACCACTTACATTCAAGAAATATGCTGCCCCATGCATGGAATGTATTGTATTGTTTCCCTCCATAAACCCTAAAGAAGGAACCGAACACACTGGCCGCGATTGGCCAACATAATCTCGCCATGGCGGACCCACCCGACTAAAAACATGACTCATGCCTTACTAGATATGTACTCAACATACACGGGCGTTTACTAAGTATTAATTAGGCCTTTACTAAACGGTTGTTTGCAATTGTGCAATATCCCAGGTCACCTCTGCACATTCTGTCACTGTATCCCTCATAAACAAACAAAGAACTTGGTCATAAAGTTGAGGAATCTAATCTTTTGGGGCCACCGCAAACCCTAAAAGTCTACAGAGAAAGTCAGATGGAAGAGGAACAGATGGATGAGGAACTGAAAAGGAAGAGAATATATGTATGTTTTCACCTTTTCCCTCCACTTCGTCATTGTTATTTCCATCATCTGAAGGCTCCTCGTTCAAGTCAAACCCACCCCTTGCTTCTTCCTCGTCGATTTCAATGGGATCATCCGCGTCGATTTGAATGGGTTCATCCTCTTCAATGGGTTCATCCTCCTCGATTCTTATGGGTTGTTGAGGAGACAGTCCTTGTAGCTCATCTCCATCGTCTCCATCGTAACTACTAAGGAACCCTAATCCTTGTACCGATAACAGATCGTGGAAGCTCAAGTCTTCCACCCTTGTCGTGGTGAAATCGATGATGTCGTTTAGCTTGTTCGAGTCCATGGTGAATACGACGGCGGGTTCAAAAACAAAGGAAAGAGCTTGGTAATGAAACAAAAATTAACTTTTCAATATATCTACCCTAAACCCAAACAATACCTAAGCTAAGCTAAGGTAAAGCAATAATCGTAAAAAGTATTTACAGCTGTCCAACACTCACAAACTTTCCCGCCTAAACACTTTAACGAAAATATCCCGCCCACCGAGTTGAGATATTCCCGCCAAATGCATTCTCGGCGTATACGGGCCAGACCGTATACGGTTTCGTATACGCCGCTTTTCATTTAATTTTATTACTTTAATAATTGTTAAATGAATTACTGGCGCGGGGCCCACAGCTGACAGCTGCTGACACCGGGCCCGCGAAACTCTTTTCTCCTCCCAGCCGTTGATGGCATCCGACGGCTCTGAAGGGGCGCCCGCCGCGGCGGCCGAAATAGAGGGCCAGCACCGAAAAAAAATTGCTCTTCAATAGGCGAAATTACCTCAATCACTAACTTCCAAAAAACAGGTGGCCAACAAATCCCAACAAACAGCAAACCAAACCAAACGAACCAAGAATGAACCAACCGAAAACCCAAGCAGAGAACCTGACCAGCCCAAAATCTGACCCTCTCAGCCGTCTCCCTCGGGCAAATCGGTGGGAGAATTGG
>CM068296.1:86623551-86646905 GCA_034768395.1 Linum lewisii | reverse complement strand
CGGCCAAATGTTGGGCCGGGTTTTCGGAGGGTTAACCAAAATGGGTCAACCTGCCAACCCTACCGTAGGAGGGAAGGGGGGATTTCAAAACCAAGCGGGAATTTTTTCTTTTTTTTTTGGGGCTATGGGCCTTGGACTTTTTGGGCCCCTTTGGGGCCCTTCCCCCGTTCAAGGCCCGAAAAAATCTTTGAAGTGTTTTTTTCTAAAAACATCAGCGGTCACCTAATTTTGGGGAATTTGAAACAGTAGCATTTAATTGTTTTGTAACAGAGCACTCATTTTTTTAAACAAGGTAACCGAAAAATTATTTCGGTCTTTTTGAGAAAATTTTAGAAAATGACAACAAAACAGAAAAGTCATCAAAAAATATATTTTAATCCCCGTAAACTCGGTTGAACCCTCAAAAAAAAACGATCCAACTAAAAAACCCCAATACCTACAAAAATGGATGCCCCAAAAATAAAAGGGTGCTTGTTAAAAACGAATTAATACCCCCCTTTTTCAACCCAAACTTAAAAGTGAGCTATTTTTTTGCCCCTTTATAAATGAGTTTTTAAATTTTTCAAAAATTTCCAAAACCCATCTACTTCGACATTTAAACCCTAAAAGTATATAACTCCTCTTTAAAAAAACTCATTAACGTCCTTAAAGTGAATTTGGACAATTGGTTGACAACAAAAAAATTAAGAATGGTCCGGGCCCTTTATTATTTTTTTTAAATTTACCTTTCTGAAACTCTCTTTCTATTTCTCAATTACTTTTTATCTTTTTACCTCCGACAAAATGATCGTTTGTTATACTTCTAATTGTTATCACATGGTTTGTTTTTCCAAAGTTTCTCCCTTGTAATCATAACAATGAGGCTCTGTGTAACCAACTTGTTCCTATACTGCTCAAGAAATGCCAGTGACAGAGCCTCCGACAGAGGGAGAGATTAATGGAGTGAAGAATTGGCGGTAGAATATAAAGTTTTTATTGAGGAAGAGAAGATAAGGAGAACGTTTCGGAAGAGGTAAATTGGGATGAGAAACAACGAAGGGTTTTGGACCATTCACTAAATCCTAAATATAAAATTATGGTGAACACTCCGGTGCACCGAGTGCACCCTCTTGCGTTTATGCTATCTAGAGTCGTATTTTCATTGAATTGAACTTTTAAATCAATAGATTTAATCTTAATAAGTCTAAATTGAGCTTAGTTGAAATTTTTAGTCATCATAGTATAAGATTATACCTAATGTTCTTTAGGTTTCCTTCTATAGCGGTATTTTTTCCCAATATGATAGATCATCAGGTCTACCAAATTAGTTTTTCGTTCAAATCGCTCTATGTATCTTTTAACGACATGTAGATACTTATCCTCGAAAAAACAAGATTTTAAAAACATATTTATCTATCAAAACGCAAGCGGGTGCACTCGGTGCACGGGTGCACCGGAGTGTTTTCCATAAAATTATATAGAGATAATAGGTCGGGAGGCCCCTGTACCATTGTAAGATAACAAACAAACCCTCCTACTATTAATTGCACCAAACAGGCCCCTCTACTTAGAACATATAACAAACAAGCCATTCCGTTACAAATGTGACAAACAGAGTTACTGAATTGCTGACACAGTTGACACGTCATTGATTCGTAGGTTGTTAGAGTTTACACCTCAGTCGATTGGAATGTCAGCAGCCCTATACGGCTCCGTTTTGACTCATGGTTATTAGCAACTGATAATCCAAATAGTAAAATACGACGCCGTTTAAGGTTGCTGACATTCCAATCGACTGAGGTGTAAACTTAACAACCTACGGGTTAGTGGCGTGTCAACTGTGTTAACAATTCAGTAACGCCGTTTGTCACATTTGTAACGGAAGAGCTTGTTTGTTGTATGTTCTAAGTAGAGGGGCTTGTTTGGTGCAATTAATAGTAGATGGGCATGTTTGTTATCTTTGCATAGTACAGGGGCCTCCCGGCCTATTATCCCAATTATATATAATGGCATCTTTGTGATTTTAAATGATGATGTGGCATGTTGAGTGTCAAGGTTTTACGACATACGAGGACCAAATTGACAAGTGTTTTTAGTAGAGGATGTTATTCGTTAAATTGAAAAAGATTAAGAGGCAAAGTGATACTTTTCATAATTTAAATAATTGATATGTTCTTGATGTTTTTTTTTTTTGGTAGAATATGTTCTTGATGTTGTTGATGCTGAACCAAGGGAACCATTTATGGTGCTGAAGTTTCAGCACTAAAATGGTGCTCAAACTTCAGCATTCTAAATATTTTCCCCAAACCAAGTGTTCATTTCATTTTCATCACCGAAATTTGATTATGTAATGAATAGTTCAGATGGCTTCTTCAAGTCTCGTGCTTCTTCTTCTTCCGCTGATCAGCCCGCTCTTCCTACTGTTGATTATGAGGTTTTCTTGAGCTTCAGAGGCCCGGATGTTCGCACGACTTTTGCCAATTGTCTCTACAGTTGCCTGGTTCGTTCCCAAATCCGGACCTTCAGAGATGACGAGAAGCTTCGTAAAGGGGAATCGAAGATTCACATCCCGATTTTGTCTCAAAACTATCCAGGACGGATATGGTTGCGGAATGGAGGGAAGCTCTCCAGGAGGTTGGAAAATTGAAAGGATGGACTGTGACAGACTCTGATGGGTAATGTTTTTTCTTCTCATTTTCTGTAGAACGCCTATGGAAATTTAAATTCCTCTACAGTTTTTAAGTTAAGATATATATATGGTCATTATTAGTCAAAGTGTGAAGGGAGGTGAATTATACATGTCTTTGTGGTGTTTTATCCTGTTGAATATCTTAATGAATCAGTTGTGTGTTCTATTCCAGACAGGGCGCTGTAATTGATGAGATATTCTCACAAGTTAACTCATATCTGATGAGTAAGTACAAGTTGGTGGCTGATCAGGATTTGGTTGGAGTTGATATTCATATAGAAGAGTTACTGAATCTAGAGTCTCAAAGTGTGGAAATTGTTAAGCATTCATGGCATAGGCGGCATTGGTAAAAACACCATAGCCAAGACTATTTATGATAAGATTTGTGCACATTTTGATCGTTGCTGTTTTGTGGAAGATGTAAGAGAAACATTACGGAAGAATGAGGGGGTGGTGAATCTACAGAACAAGGTGTTATCTAGGATTTTGAGGCATGATTACCAGGTTGAACATTCTAGTAATGGACTCCATCATCAAGAACGATAAGAACATTGGTAACGTTGTGAGTCTCTGAGATTCATGATCTAGAGGAGCTGAGATCATTGGTAACGTTGCACATATCAGACGCACCAAATCTGAAAGATCTTGACAGCCTTGAAGATCTCATGCTTCTAACAGACTTGACTGTAGAAGGCTGTTCCGTCTCGCCCAATTTAGCAACTTTGAAGTCTTTTATCACATTTGGGAATAAGCAATTGCCCAACTTGGCAAATATCGATGCTCTTCAGTCTCTGGTGGCACCTAGAAATTTTGGAGCTCTGTTAGATCGTCAACAAGATATTACAAGAAACTAAGTTCTGGAGGAGTTTTATGGAATTGATGTTCATGGCTGCCTCTCTTTGCACAGATTGGGTGCCTGGGTGGATATATATAAAGTTGGTGGTATGTATCTGTCAATCACGTGCTGCAGTGGTTTATTAACCAACCCAATGTAATTGTTTAATTAATTCTGTTAACCTCAGTTAAGTGCTTAATTAGTCATTTCTCACAGAGAGATAGACTGAGCATTTATCTCAATCCAAATTTCGAACTCGAAAGAACTGGTTTACTATTTGACCTAGGTAAGTTCAGATCTCTCTCCGCCCTGATTTTTGCTTCTAGATTTCCCCATTCATATCGTTTCCCATGATGGTCGTTTCCTTACTTTTGCATGCTGCAGCTTAACATGGATTCAGTATCGCCCAGCTTTGCCACTCCTTTGAACAGATCAGAAAGCTTCTTCAACTATTCTTCTTCTTCCAGTACCGACCCTGCCCTCCAGCTGGAGAGTACGAGGTTTTCCTGAGCTTTAGAGGCCCAGATGTCCGCACAAGCTTTGCAGATTGTCTCTATAGCTGTCTTGTTCGGTCCAGAATTCGAACATTCAGAGATGAGGAAGAGCTCAGGAAAGGGGAACAAATTGCCCCTTCCCTTGTCCAGGCTATCATTGAATCGAAGATTCACATCCCAATCTTTTCTCAAGACTATGCGTCTAGCAAATGGTGTTTACAAGAGCTTGCTAAGATGGTGGAGTGCTGGAAGCAAGGGAAGGGACACATCATATTGCCCATTTTCTATTTTATGAATCCCAGAGATGTGAGGCATCAAGATGGTCCTTACAAACAAGCATTTGAGCTGCACGCCCAGAAACATGATGCTGATACAGTTAAGGAATGGAGGGAAGCTCTCCAGGAGGTTGGAAAAATGAAGGGATGGACCGTGAAAGACTCCGACGGGTAATTTCTTTCTTCTAGTTCTAGCAATTATGATTCTGTTGCACAGTGTCGAAATGAATTCTCCACTATGGTTTAACTCTTATGTCTTAACAGAGAGTTTTTTTTCAGAACTTTTTTCAGTGTTTTATGCGTTTGGCAGACAGGGTGCTATAATAGACGAGGTTTTCTCGCGGTTGACTCACATCTGATGATGAGTTACAAGTTGGTGTCTGATCAAGACTGTATTGGTATTGATTTTCATGTTGGGAAAGTTATGGAATTACTGGATCCTGACTACCAAAGTGTGAAAATGGTTAGCATTCATGGTATAGGTGGTATTGGAAAAACTACTCTTGCGAAGGCTGTCTACGACAAGGTCTGTACACAATTTGATCGTTGTTGCTTCCTAGAAAATGTACGAGACACATTAACTAGGAATGATGGTGTTTTGGCTTTGCAAAAGGAGGTCATTTTGGATATTCTTAGACATGATGGCCGAGTTAAAGACAGTACTAGTCAAGGCATTCAAGTCATAAAAGATAGGATTTGCAAACAACAAGTGTTTATTGTTCTTGATGACATAGATGAAACATTTGAGTTTGACAAAATCTTTGGAGAAATAGGTGATTTTTCATTTGGGAGTAGGTTTTTGATCACAACAAGAGACAAAGTTTTGAATGCTTATAAAGAATATAAGTCGTATGAACTTGGAGAGATGAACCATGAGTATTCCCTTCAACTTTTTAGCAAGTATGCCTTTGGAATGGATTATCCTCCAGCAGATTATGTCACTCTATCACAAAAATTTGTAGACGCTGCAGCAGGTCTCCCATTGGCGCTTAAGGTTATAGGGTCACTTTGATTCGCCAAGATAAAATAGTTTGGGAAGAAAAGTTGATGCAATTAAAAGAAGTACCTCCCAGTAAGGTTCAGAAGAGGTTGAAGATAAGCTACGATGCATTAAATTATGAGGAACAACAAATATTTCTTGATATTGCTTGTTTATTTATTGGAGAGAACAAAATGTTGCCGATCTACATGTGGAGTGATTGTAAATTTTATCCAGAAGTGGAATTGCCACTCTTATTCTAAGGTCCTTGATAAAAGTTAATGAGAGAGATGAGTTCTGGATGCATGACTGTAGAAAGAAAGAGTCCGAATAGGAGTTTTATTCCTAATATTATATTGTTTCTTAGTTAGGAAGTTAATATCTTATAGATATCCTAATTAAGGTAGAAAACCTTATAATTCTACTATATATACCTATGTAATCAGCCTTTGAGCAAAATAAGATTCACGGAAAACCCTAAACTACATTTGATATGGTATCAGAGCCGACGGTATTTTGTTCTGCCGCCGGTGCTAATCCGCGTCTGTCATGACCACCGACGACGAGGATTCTTCTTCAATCTTTGACTCCATTCCTCCTCCTTCTACCTCTTCTCCTGCCACCTCTGCATCGACAGAGAGTATGGCGTCAAATCCTGACCTCCTCTCCGGAGGTCTCACAATACCGAAACTCAACGGTCGAAACTACCTCTAGTGGTCCAGATCAGTACAAATGTTCATTACTGGTCGAAGCAAAGGAGGATTTCTAATCGGTAAAACTCCCAAACCTGATGATGCTGATACCAAATTCGAACAATGGAATAACGATGACAACCTTGTTCGTTTTTGGTTGATCTCAGCCATGGATTCGAAGATCGAGAACAACTATCTACTACATCCTACGGCAAAGTCAATCTGGGACCATGCCAAGAAAACCTACTCAACTACAGACAACTCTTCTGCCTTATTGGAGCTTGAGACTGAGATTTTCAATCTCAAACAAGGAGAGATGAACACTAATGAGTATTACAATGCTCTTTCTCATGCTTGGTTACAGCTGGATCACTACGAGACCTACGACTGGGATACCACGAAAGATGCTGAAACATACAAAAAAGCAGTAGAAAAGAAAGGACCCTCCATTTTCTGCTCGGATTAAATCAGGAGTTGGACGATGCTAAGGGCCGTGTTATGGCCACGAAACCTTTCCCAGCCTTGGAAGAAGCCGTGGCCGAGATACGACGGGAAGAGTATCGCCGACATGTGATGCGGTCGGACTCCAAATCTGTCCTTGACGGGTCCGCTCTTCATACTGGTGTTTTGGCTTCCAAACCAGACCCCAAGCAACTCTCGTCAGCAGCTCTCTTCTTAAAGCAGAATAAGCCAAAACCGGACGATGTAGTCTGTGAACATTGCGGAAAACTTTGGCATACGAAAAAGGAGTGCTGGAAATTGCTTGGCGGTAAACCTAAAGATTGGAAATCAAAATCAGAACTACGAGCCATCCAAGCTCGTGCTAATTCTACAGCAATAGTTACCCAATCCAACGATGGTAATCAGTTCTCTGCAGGACAGAAGGAAGCTATTCAGAAAATGCTGGTTGAGGCTTTAAAGGGTGCTCAGCTGTCCACCTCGATGTCAGAAGGGTTCACGAGCATGTTTGCTCAAAATGGTACGATCTCTACTTCCTACCTTTCCCTTAGACAATCATCCCACGTTTGGATTTTGGACTCCGGAGCATCGGACACTATGACTGGATGCAGGGAACTAGTTCAGGATATGAAACCTTACCCTAGAGTTGCGGGTGTAAGGGTGGCTGATGGCAGCCTTGCTACAGTTGAGGGTGTTGGTTGGGTTCGGCTGTCCCAAAAGATCACTCTCTTCCCCGTTCTCTATGTTCCGAAACTGACCTGCAACCTTTTGTCCATTAGTCAGTTGACCTCAGATCTTAAGTGTGAAGCTAAGTTTGGATCATCTGGTTGTGTGTTGCAGGAGGAGGAATCAGGGAAGATGATTGGCAAGATTGAAGTGAAGGATGGTCTTTATGTGCTTAGTACTGGCGAGATGGACAACAAGTTATCGAGTGATAGATTAAGTTTAGCTCATAGTGTTACTAGTATTCCTGCTGCTGAAAAGGATATTTTATTATGGCATTTTCGTGAAGTCAACACACATCCTCCATGCTCCCGATGATTTTTTAACCAGAACCACATTTGACAGCCATTCCGGATATTGAACCTCCTTGATAAATCCTGCCTCCAGTAGTTTGTCTATCTCTTTTGTGACGGCTAGTTGACGCTCACGGCAAATATTTCTTCGCTTCTGTTGTACTGGGCGACAACTTTTGTCGATGGATAAGCAATGCTTCACAATTGATGGGTCTATCCCAGACATATCGCTGGGGTGCCATGCAAATAGATGTGAATATTGCCTGATTAATGTCATTATCGCCTGTCTGGCCTCTTGTTTAGGTATGTTGACAGCCTCACTGTTCTCTCTTCATCGCCTTCCACAAAGCTACAAGGACGTCAGATTCTGCTGACTGTATTCTTTCTCTATTCTCCGTTCCCTCCTCCAGGTCGATTTTGTAACATGCTCCTTTCGTCGCTGCCCGATAGCATCGCCTAGCCACCTCCGGGTGTCCCCAAGCGACTCCGACGCCATCCTTGGTGACGAACTTTAGCACCTGATATACCGGTGAAGAGATAGCCCGGAAAGCGATAAGCGCCGGTCGCCCCAAAATTATATTGTACGAGGATCGACAATCCAACACATGGAAATCTATGGATTGCACCGCCTTAATCTGCTCATCGCCTATCATGACCTGTAAGGTAACGATTCCTTTAATGGGCACCTGGTGGCCAGAAAAACCTGTAATAGTTGTCTTTGTCGGCCTTAGGCTTGAAATGGGGAGCTTCATCTGCTGGAAAAGTTCCCAGAACAGGATATCAGCTGAGCTTCCTTCGTCTACCATTACCCGCTCCACTCTACTCCGGAGCGTTACAATCTGAATCACCATTGCCTCCAGGCTAGGCCCTCCACTTTTAATTATGTCATCCTCCGTAAACATGATGGGAGACTGTCGCGCCTCATTGTTTATGATCAACACCTCTTTACAATCGCTTGACTGCTTTTTTGTCGGACAACTTTCTCCTCCGAAAATAGTTTGATAGACTTTCGTGATTTCTTCCGTATCATTTGCCTTTTTGGTCGCATCGCCCTGCGGCTCTTGCAATCGGGCGAAAACTGTTTTTCTAGATTGGTCGTTTGGGACTGGGCTATCTTCTTTATTATTTGAACTCCTTTCTTTTCGCTTGGTCTGGAGAATAAAGTCTTTTAGGCGACCCTCCTTAATCCATCGCTCAATTTCATTCTTGAGCTGCCGGCATTCTTCTGTGGTGTGACCGTGCGAATCATGGAAGTTGCAGAATTTTCGGGGGTTACGCTGCTCAGGGTCGCCTCGCAGTGGCTCGGGCCACTGAATGTGGTGATCCTTGTGCTGCATGTACAGGAATACCTCTTTCCGGGATCGGTTGAGCGGAGTGTATTCTCTTCTGTCTTCCTGATACGTGCGTCTATCATTGTTTTTCCTATCGTCCCGATATTCCCTTCTTTCAGGAGATCGCTCCATTCTCTGCCACCGTCCTCGCCTATCAGTGCCGTCACGCGACGCATCCGCTTGTCCGTCCTTTCGTCCTTTTCGGCTGTCGTCCACCCCAATCTCGCTAACTGCTCCTCAATGAGAATGATACTATTTATTCTGGCTTCCAAGTTGGACAGAGTAGTAGGCTTTTTCTTTACTAACGCCTCCTTCAGTCGCCTATTGTGCGTCGCTTGGATCATACTTGCAGTAGCAATGTCTAAAGTCACGTCTCTAACGGACTGTACCGTGCTGAGCCATCTCTCAAAGAAATCTTTTAGCGACTCCTCCGGCCGCTGTCGCAAGTTAACTAGGACCTGTACTGGGACCTTTCGGTGTCGCCTGTTCTCATACTTCATCAAAAAAACCCTGGCAAATTCATCCCATGTGTGAATAATTCCTTCTGGCAAGCTCATGTACCACTCTCTTGCTGCCCTCCTAAAGTGGCTGGGTATGCTCTGCAGAACGCTGCATCGCTGGCGCCCTGCATTTGCATGGCGATTTGGAAATTCTGCAGATGCTCTTCAGGATCGCCCAACCCCAAATATTTCTCCATGTTTGGTGGGACCAAGCCAACCGGCAGTGTTTCGGCGAAGATGGTCCTTGCCAGAGGTTGCCGAATGACCCTCTGTTCGGCTCCAGTTTCGACTAGCGGTCGAAATGCCCGTAGCATTTCCGCGTGGGTGTCATTGTCCGGGGCCTGGACGTGTTGAGCTTTGGGTGCCTGCGCCTGCTGAGCGATAACTGTTTTTAATAATTGAGTAAGCTCCAAATTCTGCTTTTCCAGCACCTGGAAACGCTGTTCGAGGACTTTGTATGCCTCTGAGTTCGGTGCTTCTTCCTGTACCACACCCTTTCCTCTGGTGCCACGAGGGATATATGAGGAATCAGTGTCTGTGTCTCTAGGCCCTCCTCTTCCTCCAAATCATTTCTCAAGTTTCTTCCCTCGAGTGGTATGCTTTGGGCTCCAGGGTTCACGTATTTCAATGGTGTTTCCTCCGTCTCTCCTTCGGGCCTTACGTTCGATGCTTCTCCTCTTACCATCCTTCCAATATTCCCCTGCTCTATTGCTCAGTTTCTTCAGTTCTTGATTAGTTCCCCTATCTGGTGCGCCAATTGTTCCGCTCTCGTCGCCTGGAACAATGAGGGAGCCGACCCGGTCGCCTGAGTGACTCTGAATCGCCTCGCAATAAGAGAGTGAGGGTAGTAATCAGAACGGGGGATGAGGAATGAAAGGAATGATGATGTAACAGAGTGTACCTAGGGATTGCTCCCAGAATTTGATCGTGTCGTCAGTCTGTCCAATCCTTCTGTATTTATAGCCTGGCAGGTCTGCCAAGACCGTTGGGCAATGGTACGGCGCCTAGCAAATCTCGCCACGTGTCACCGAATCCTAACCGTCGCTTGGTGAAGACGAAACCTTCAGGATGGCTCCACGTGTCCTTCTAGGGTTTCCCCAAATGGTAAGCGCATAACATCGCCTCAGGGCCCTTCCTGGGCCACGACTGGGCCCACTCAGAGCGACCTTCAAGGCACCTAGCTGGTCAACCTTCGCTTGACATGCTGACTGCTCCCTGGGCCATATCTGGGCCTGCTTTTCAGGTTTTTAGACAGTCGCCTGGTCAATCCTCGTCAGAGGCGTTGACCTTCCTTTCTGGGTGTATCCCATCGCCTACTGGGCCGACCCGACTCAGGGTGGCCCATCAAACTCTATCCCATTGTCGTCGTTTGGAAAGAGCTCCAGACTTGTCAGAATGTGGAAGTTTAGAGATGGTAACTTTTGTACTATGTTCGAGTATGAGAGGAGAAATGCATATTGGCAACTTGAAATGTCTGAAGGAGCTTAGTATAACTCAGTGTGGTGTAACTAAGCTGACCGGCAACATCACATTGCTTAAAAATCTTCACGCTGTTAAGTTCTTTGAATGCTATGGAGCTATTCAGCCGCTGCCAAAGCTTCCAACAAGCGTAAAGCAACTAGCAATCTCATCTACAGTTCCTAATCTATCGGAGTTGAAGGACCTGCAGGAACTACGCTTTGAGGATTGTCGCGGTGGGCTCAGAATCCCAGGAGATATATGGAAGTTATCCAACTTGAAGACTTTGATAATTGGACGTGCTCTCCGTGATACTCTACTAGTGACAGAGGCCCAGAATGGGATCATGTGTAGTGCTCCTCTTGTTCTCCCATCATCCCTCATTTGCCTTTGTGTTGATGGTTATGAGGATATGCAGAGTCTCCCCAGTCTTGCAAATTTGAATAATTTGAAGGAACTATCATTGACAAATATAGGAGGGGTAACAGAGATTCATGGTTTAGGAGAGGTGAAGTTGTTGGTTACTTTGAGATTATATGGTGCAGCAAACCTCAAGTATCTAGAGGGCCTTGAAAATCTGGTGCTTCTGACAGACTTGAGAGTGGAGAACTGTCCTGCAATCAAAAGGATGCCGAATTTCGCGACACTGAACAGGTTATGCTGCCTAGTGATTAGTAACTGTCAGCTTCTGACTAAAATCAAAGGCATGGGAGAACTTGTCCAGTCTTTATCACATCTTGAGATAAGAAGTTGTCCCAACTTATCAGATGTTGAGGGCCTTCAGTCTCTGTCCGCATTAGAACTATTACAACTGGAGGGTTGTTGATTTGGTGGAAAGATTGCCTTCTCTTTCCAAATTAGAAAGATTGAAGACCTTGATTCTGAAGGAAAACCCCGGCTTTCTGAGATTGAGAGTCTTGACCACTTGAAATCATTGCTACGACTGGAAATTTCACAATGCAATTCACTGGAACGATTGCCAGATCTTTCTTATCTCCAGAATCTAAACACAGTATGTATAGACCGCTGCCAAGGCCTAACAGAGCTTACAATAGCCGAGGGGCTGGAATTGTTGGTGTTCCTAGGTATTGAATTTTGTGATTCATTTACTAAGTTATCCATTCTGTCTACTAGACTGAAGCTATTGAAGATTGATCGTTGCGAACAATTGTCAGAGTTTATAGGAATTGAAGGATTGGAGTCGCTAGAGCTGCTGGAGTTGAGTAATTGTCCATCGATCCAGAAGTTACCAGGTCTGTCTGGTCTAAAGAATTTGGAACGATTTTTGCTTTGGGGATGCACACAGCTGATTGAGGTTATGGGGCTTGAGGGATTAGAGTCATTGCAAGAGATATCTATTACTGATTGCGGAGCGATTATGAAGCTTTCAGATCTATCTGACCTAAAATTTTTTGAAGAGATTGCATCTGGGGCGAACCCAATTGATTGAGGTTGCAGGACTTGAGGGGTTGGATTCGCTGGAGCATTTTCTCCATGTATTGTTGTACGACCATAAAAAAGATTGCCCGATCTGTCTCATTCAAGAATCTACAGAATTTATCTGTTGGAGGATGCCCCCAATTGACTGAATTTATTAGACCCGAAGGTCCTGAAAATGGAAAGCATTCAAAAGTTGGGCGTGTGCTGAGGTCGTCAGCAAAGTACTGCAAGAAGTTAACTCGTATGGTGGGGGACACACTAAGGAGTTGAATGCCCCTAACTCTCTCTTTCTCTGTCTCTTTGACCACATATTTCTGGTATGTATGATTGGGTTTACAGTATGTTAAAGACAATATAGAATTGTCATATTTTTTCGGATTTTTTCCAAAAATAGGCTTGGGCCAAAATTCAATTCCCAAAATAGGCTCGTTCTACGGTCAATTCCCAAAGTAGGCTTGTGTGTGCTGACTGGACGCGTACATCGCCAAATTAAGTGGCGATTAGCATAAAATCGGCAGAATGTTTGGCGACCATGAGCTCAGACCCAAAATCGCCACTTTAGTGGCGATTTTCAGCTATGAAAATCGCCACTATAAGTGGCGATTTTGAGGCTGATTTTCAACTTCCCCTTCCCATCAAATGTTTGGCATTATTTGGCGTGGGAATCCTCAACAGCAACTAACACTAACACAGAAAAATAAAATGATAGGGTCAGACTCCTCTATTTATATTCCTTCATTCTTCCCATTTTTTCATTCACTCCTCTTTCATGCATGCAAGAAACAAAGCAAGTAAGTTCCTCCATTAATATTCTAGTTCGTTTCCTATTCTACCTCCTTATATATTTATCACTAATTACATACTGTTTTCTTGAAGGAACATTAATATTATCTAGTTACTCGGTGACGTATATCATTCTAACTATCCACAGTTTGAAGGTATGCACGAAAGTTCTGTATTTATATTGTTTGTGTGTTCTTAATATAAGCAACATTTTTACGTAATACGCATTCAACATATCTGTTTTAGTAATTATTATAATTTCATATGTAAATACTAGTTTTTTTGTTGGCACGTTGGCCGAGTTACTCGTTGGCCAAATTCAATTAAGTATATTATGTTTCCATTTTTCATACATATTTTTTTCGTCCAGTTTGCAGTTACAATGGGTGAACCATATGACCCTGTGCATTTCATTGGCCCTGGGCCCGAAGAGGACAGCGTACTCCACGATCAAGCCAATCACCGATCTGAGCATATATGGCAAAATCCGGTTAGTACGCCAAACTAACAACCAATGGGAAATTTGGTTGTTAGTTTTACACTTTGACAATTTTGCGTCATTTTAAATCCATGGCCATGCGTCATTTTAAATCCATGGCCATAACTAATATAGTGGTTTCGTGCTTATTCTTTGCAGGGTCAACAGAGATTGCTTCACTGTAGACGATCTACCATTGTACCGCCCTACAACGAGTTGTACACCCCACATCTAAGAACTGTAGGGTTGTACGGCGTTCACGAGCTTGTGTGGATGAGGTTGGATCACGACCTCATCACTGCACTAATAGAGATATGGAGGCCTGAGACACACACTTTTCACATGCCAGAGGGGGAGTGTACCGTGACATTGCAAGATGTGAACATTATTTCAGGTTTACCTATCAACGGCAAAGCCATCACTGGGAGGGCTTCAGGACCGTGGATACAAATGATCTACGATTTCTTGGGCCATCAACTCGGCGTAGAAAGCACAGATATAAAAGGTTCGCAACTCAAGCTCCGGTGGTTGAGCGAAACTTTCAGTGCGCTACCACCTGACCCCACCCCCCTTGATGTACAACGATATGCACGTGCGTACATGTTGTGTCTCATTGGGCGGTTTCTATTCCCCAACAAGTCCACACAATATGTGCACTTGATGTGGTTGCCACTTCTTCGGGACTTCACTTCCGCCGGTGGTCTTAGTTAGGGTTCTGCATGCTTGGCATGGTTGTACCGAGAAATGTGTAGGGCGAGTCATATCGTGGCAGAGCAAATTAGTGGACCATTATTTATTCTCCAAATATGGGCGTGGGAGCACTTCCCCTTTATTGCTCGTACACCATCATACACAATTCCGTGGGACATTGAGGAATTCTTACACATGCCTTACGGGGCTCGGTACGTATTACTTCCCCAGTTCAATGCCTATCTTGTACACTTTTATTTCTTGCCTTACTAACAAATATTTCACGAAATGGGGTAGATGGATCGAAAGGGGAAATGAGGGTGAACAAGCTGAGCATAATGTGGAGGTGTATCGTTACCAGTTCGATCGACTTGCCCAAATGAGGTTATTACTATCCAACTACTGTACCTTGTTATATCTTTCAGTTACTAATACAGTTCAAACTATGTAGATTGAATGGCAGCCATATGAAGAACAGATCATATATCGGGCACTCCGGACATCCCGAGGTACCATAAATGTTACGTGGGACGCCCGTGTACCACTCATTTGCTTTCATATTGTTGAGTGGCATTTTCCCGACCGTGTTATGCGCCAGTTTGGCTTCCATCAACACATTCCCATATCGGTGCCTTCAGGCATGGACAGGCTGCATCGTATAGATCTGCGAAGGGGGGAAGAGAATTGGGCAACGTACCATGACCAATACATACAATATTGGAATGCACGACAAACCCTCCGCATCAATGGGACCCCCATGGGAGCTTTTGCGCAGGGATACCATGATGAGTACATGCAGTGGTACCGTAGAATAACACGACTATGGGTTTCTCAAAGTGGAGGAATGCTTGGATCTGTGGTAGGGCTCTCACCACACACATCCGTATGATTCACCATCATCATTATATGCTGACTTGTCTTGTCAATATATACTAGGTGAATGGGATTGAACACATTAACCTTCGCACATCCGGTCAAAACGGAGTTAGGGAGGGACGACACCCCACGCGTTCATTCGTGACATCAATACACACATGTTGCAAGCCCTACAGGAAGACCGTCGTGACACATTGAGACACGTTCCACGACGTGCTCCGCCTCTTCCTGAACACTTACAAAATCCAGTGGTCCAGAATGAGGAGCCTCGACGGCGAACGGGTAGACGAGCTGCAGAGAGGGCAAGGGTCGAACCGGACCCCAATGTGCGATTACCACCCCCATGGGAGCACCCATTCCGAATGTTGACCCGAGCCACACATTCACTACCCCACTTCGAAGCAACGTCCACCCCACGTGGATGACGAAGAGGAAGAACCTTCCACGATCCACAAACGATTACGGAAGAAGAAGCATCCAAGGAAACGTGGGTTGTTGCCCCCACTAATTGAGGGGAGTCTATTATGTGCTAAACGTGTAGTCCATGTTGTTATGTATTCCTATTACCAAGACAATGTCAGTTACTATTTCCTCATAAGCTTGAGGTTTGATTTGTATGCTTTTATTCTCAGATGATAATAAAAGGATTTAATAGTACAATGCACACTCATAAGTGCATTTCGAAGATAAAAGTAATAATAGCATATCTAGGACGTCGTGGGAGATTTGGCCAATTCCTTTAGTATGACCAACTTGTCACATATGCCGCACTTACGCTGAGGTGCCGGCTCTGAGGGTTGATCCATCTCATTGGGTCGTCTGTTCACTTGGGGTCGACCATGCTTACGCCGCTTCGACTCATCTGGAATGAGGACGGGTCCACATACTCCGGCCAGTAGTCGATATGCCCCATGGGATTGAAGCTTTTTGCATAAACTTGTGCGAGTTCACTAAACCTGTAGAACCGGCCCACATATTGCCAGAAGTCAATGGAGAGAAACTTGCATGCGGCAATCGCGTGAGAACACGGGATCTCCGTACCTTGGAACTTGTTGCAAGTGCACGTTCCAGTAGACGAGTCTTCATCCAAGATGACTCGGTGAGTGTTTCCACCTCGGCGATTACCACTACGTACTGGGGTGGTTACATCAAAAGTGGCATCCGCACGACTGTATAATCGCACTTGGAAGGTGTTGAACTTCCTAATTCGCTTTTCCATTACTTCCATGCATTTATCACTGAACATATTTTGCCCATCCTCGACAGACGTGTACACCTCAATTCGGTTTGTGAAGTATTTGTTCGTACGCCAAAGTATATGTTGGACTAGCGCGGATATCGGGAGGCCTCGTATACCCTTGTAAACACCATTGAGGCTCTCAACCATGTTTGTTGTCGTTATCCCATATCTGTGTCCCTCGTCGTGGGACATCGTCCAATGCTTCGGATCATGACGGTATAATCCAATTCGCACTAGCATGATTTCCCTCCAACTGCTCCAGCTCGTTCATTCTCCGTGTGTATTTGCGTAATTGGAAAGTATGGGCAACACTCCAGATTCTTTTTTTAATTTCAGTGTTGTGAAAAGTGTCGTTGTAGTTGCTCATGAAATGTCGCACACACCATCGCCACTCCCACTCAAGTTGGGGTCCATAATCCTCCATCGCCCTTTTTATTCCAGCATGTCGGTCGGGATATTATGGCCAGCCCCCTACGTTGGGTGACATACATTTGTAGACATTGAATGAACCAGGGCCAACTACGAGTGTTCTCAGACTCGACAATTGCGAAAGCGAGAGGCATGATCTGTCGTTTCCATCAATAGCAGTGGCGACGAGCAACGTCCCTTTGAACTTGCCTTTCAGGAATGTGCCATCAACTTGAATCACGGGGAGGCAGTGGTTGAACCCAATTATGCATGGGCAAAATGACCAAAATACACGCTGGAAAACGGAAACATCTTGGACTGTCATGCCCGTTTCTGTGACTAGTGGTCTCGTAAGAAATCGGTACACTATGCCAGGATTCCAATTATTCGATTGCACGTAGAAGGCGGGGCAGGTCTTTGTACGAAACCGACCCAGTCGCCGTAAACTTCAGCTAATGCCTTCTGTTTTCCATGCCAAGCTTTCTTGTACGAGATCTTGAAACCCACCGACTCAGTGATTTGAGCTTGTATTGCGCTAATCTTGAGAGTTGGATCTGCTTGTATTAGATGTAGTATGTGGCTAGCGACATATGAGCTATCCAATTGGTGATGATCTTGGACGATGGTACTTTGCAAGCATACATGGTGCATCTCCGCGGTACGTATGGACCAAAAGTCTTTTTCTTTTGACTGAGCAGCACGTACGGTCCACTTGCACTGAAATGTATCAGCATTCTTGCATTTCACAACAAATAATCGCTTCTTCGAGTCACATACCATGTACTCAAAATTACGTTGCAACGCATATTGTTTCATTGCCGCTTGAACGTCCTTTTTGGTCTGGAATATCATACCCTTGATGAAGTCCCTTGAAGGGTCCCAATATGGGATGTCTGGAATTTCGGGCATAATCGGTTGTGGCGTACATGGGCTGGCCGATCATCGTGTAATGCTCAGTGGGGGGCATATGTTGCTTTCAGCAACCTCAGGATCGCCATCTGAGTCATCAGTGCTAACTCCTCGGACTCGTCAATCGAGTCGTATCGCTCGCTCGGTGGTGGGCTCGAATCTGAATGAACGTTGTACAATCCTTCATTTTGCGATGAGGGTCCGACGTTTTCATGACTGGATGTCCTCCCAATCTCGGTAACACGCTCCGCAATATCGTCCCACGACTCACTGCAATCGGCCAAATAGTTGTTACGTACGAAATATGACTAGGAGCCATCATTATGAAATTAAGAAGTAATGTTTTATTACCTTGTAATTGTATCAACATAAATCTCGGCATATTCAATATCTGGATTATTTTGTAGTGTCTCGTATATCATTTCCACATCATCATCGTGACTGAGAGTGATCGGGATGTGTGCACGGGTATGATCGCGTATGCTGGCATTCTATACGTTAGATATGCTGGCTGTTCATGCTCATCGAAGTGTATAGATTCGTAATTAACTCTAGCATTTCACTGAAACTAAGCTTCCTCGTTGCTTTAATTTTTTTGACGTGGCCACCTTTGTATTCCACTCCGTTTGATGTGAAGTTAGTCTCCCCTCCCCACGAACAATGAGCACATACTTTCCTCCCATTCTGTACAAAGAACTATGGACATGTATCAAACTTACTATTAAAGCATTAGAGATAAATTCATCTTGTATGGGTTATCCAATTACAAAATAAAAACAACCAAAGCGTCAAACAACATGAATAGCAAATAGTACACATTTAACACAAACTTACTGCAGAATGCTACAAATGGCGTTGAGGGAAAATCTCTCACGAAGTCGGAGGACTAATAATTTTGGGAAAATGTTGGAGGAGTTAGTGGTTCTTTCGATACGACATATGACAATATATATAACTTCCATATTTGTGGAGTACAGCTACGAAGCAAATTCGTCATAACTCATATACACTGATTGGAACAACATTGCTCAAATAATTGCGTGTAAAACGACACAATAATGGGCTCGTGATAGGAAAACAATATGATGCTTTTCCACCGCCTGAAATCATGCATGAGATAGCCCCTATAACTCCCCACCACTTGAAATGATGCATCAATCGCACTGTTCATGCTCATTTTATTTTTCTGTGTTAGTGTTAGTTGCTGTGAGGATTCCCACGCCAAATAATGCCAAACATTTGATGGGGAAGGGGAAGTTGAAAATCACCTCAAAATCGCCACTTATAGTGGCGATTTTGCAAAAACCCCCGCCTTTTGTTTTACGAAAATCGCCACTATAAGTGACGATTTTGGGGCTGAGCTCATGGTCGCCAAACATTCCTGCCGATTTTATGCTAATCGCCACTTAATTTGGCGATGTACGCGTCCAGTCAGCACACACAAGCCTACTTTGGGAATTGACCATAGAACGAGCCTATTTTGGAATTGAATTTTGGCCCAAGCCTATTTTTGGAAAAAATCCTATTTTTCAGGAGGGAAATCTTACCTTTTATTTCTTTTAATATCCGCTCTGTTCCAGGTTGCAATGGATCGAAGATGATTGAAACCAGGAACTGGAATGTGAGAAACAGCCGACTTTTCTCTTCAATTCTGGGTTGTTAACTTGACTAGTTGGGCTATTTGATTAGACTAAGCTGGATGATACTATTTACAGAGTCCTATGTTGGCCGGCTTCAAGTAAATTCCAAGGTGCAGTGAATATTTTCAATCTGGATTAAAGAGTTACGGGTACTGTCTGTTAGTTTAATTGATTACAGCAACACGCTTTGAGAAATATATATCTTCTTGTTCACAGGGATCTTTTCACTCTGCTCCATTTATTGAAGAGATCGTTGTTGTTACACGGTTGGTGCCGGCTGATGATTAGGTCACTTTGAGATGGCCATGCTAAGATCACCTGTTAACGGTTGTCGATGATTGGTCAGTTGTTCTTAAAGTTGTTAACTAACTCAACTGCTTGTGAGCCACTCGACATTCAGTTTAGATAATAGTTGTTAGGAACTTGATTCAACCTAAAAGATCTTGCTTGAAAGCTAAACGAGTCGAGTTTAACTTGCTAGGATCGCAGGCTAGCTCGGCTCAAAAGCTCGTTTAGTTGGGCTCACTAGCCTACTCGACGAATAGCTAGAATTTTTTTCTGGATTGCGAGCTTGAATGTGTTACTTGCGAGCTGGCTTGAATACTAGGTCGTCTATATAACTAATGCATTTCTTATTTGCTTAATTTCATTGTCATCATAACTCATCTGTCTACTTAAATAAAATATTATTGAGACAATTCATGCTTATGAATATGATGTGATCCTCCTCCCTCTAAGCCAGTAGTCTCTGGTGTGATCATGATGCAAGCTTGGGTACATCTGTTTGGCCTATGTGGAGCCTACTTTGGTTGACATTGCGAATGCCTAAATCGGTTCGTGAGGAAGGTGGTCGCTGCTGGAAGAATTGCTTAGTTGGTTAGTTCCTGGATTCACCTTCGTTGCTTGCATCAATTCAGGCGCGAGCCAATAGGGTTTAGAGAAGAATGGAACCGATCATAGTCTCGAAGTACAGTACTCAACTCTTTATTTTTCAGAGTCCTATTAAAACTATATACAATTGGATTTTTTTAGGCGGATCGTGACACTACCAAAATCTTGAGCTGTCAAACAGGCGGGTTAGACGGGTCATAGGTTGGGTTGAATGGGCGGACTCATCGGGTTGTGGGGTTTATCAGGTCATTTATTCATCATATTAGGGGCAAATCATATCAAGTTTTTTTAGTTTGAAGATTTTTGAGATATTAAGATTGGGTTAGCTTTCAATGTTAACTTAAGTTTTCTTAGTTTGATTGGTTGGTTTTGTCACACTTAAGTTGGGCTGATTACCCGTGATTTATTGGAGAAAGGAAAGAGGGATAAATAAGTAATTAGCTCTGACCACTACTAAATTAGATTAGTGGCTTGAACAGTTGGCTGTCACTATATTACAATGTATAATTGAAAAATGCTGACAATGAAGTTACCGCCTGCAGATTCCTGTGTCACGTGCTGCATGTGCAGTGGTTTACTAACCCAATGTAAATTATTTATTAATTCATATTGGTAACCTCAATCTAGTGCTTGTAATTATTCTGCTTAAGTCCTTTCTCAAATTGTAGAGAGTTAGAGTTTTGAAGAACTGGTTTTCTTTTCACCTAGGTAAGTTCGATCTATTACCAGCCTGATATTTGTTGTTAACTTTTCTCATTCATATTGTTTATGGTTTACAATGATTGTCACTGCTCTATTTTTTGCGTGCAGCAGCAGCTTAAAATGGATTCGCTATCGCCCAACTTCGCTACTCCATTGAACAGATCAGAAAGCTTCTTCAACTATTCTTCTTCTTCCAGTAGCGGCTCCGCTCTTCCAACTGGAGAATATGAGGTTTTCCTGAGCTTTAGAGGCCCAGATGTCCGCACGAGCTTTGCAGATTGTCTCTATAGCTGTCTCGTTCGGTCCAAAATTCGAACATTCAGAGATGAGGAAGAGCTCAGGAAAGGGGAACAGATTGCCCCTTCTCTTGTGCAGGCTATCCTTGAATCAAAGATTCACATCCCAATTTTTTCACAAAACTATGCTTCTAGCAAATGGTGTCTACAAGAGCTTTCTAAGATGGTGGAGTGCTGGAAGCAAGAGAAGGGACACATCATATTGCCCATTTTCTATTTTGTGAATCCCAGAGATGTGAGGCATCAAGATGGTCCTTACAAACAAGCATTTGAGCTGCACGCCCAGAAACATGATGCTGATACGGTTAAGGAATGGAGGGAAGCTCTCCAGGAGGTTGGGAAAATGAAGGGATGGACCGTGAAAGACTCAGACGGGTAATGCTTAATTTTGTTATTCATCTGTAGTATTTATTACCCCATATGGCACTTTAAGAATTGCTAACTATACACATCATTGTTGCATTTTCTCCACGATAAATGTTTAACTGGTGAATTGTGTATTCCATTTGTAGACAGGGTGCTATAATAGATGAGGTTTTCTCAAGAGTTGATTCATTTCTGATGAGAAATTACAAGTTAGTGGCTGATGAAGACTTGGTTGGAGTTGATTTTCATGTTGAACAAGTAGTGAAGTTACTGGACCTTGACTCTCAAAGTGTGGCAGTTGTTAGTATTCATGGAATAGGTGGCAGTGGTAAAACCACCATATCCAAGGCTGTGTATGATAAGGTCTGTTCACAGTTTGATCGCTGCTGCTTTCTGGAAGATGTACGAGAAACATTAAAGAAGAATGAGGGGGTTGTGAATCTGCAGAATAAGGTCTTATCTGTCATTCTGAAACATGATTACCAAGTTGAAAATGCTAGTAACGGCATTCATCTGATAACAGATAGAGTTTGCAAAACAAGATTCTTCTCGTTCTTGATGATATAGATGACATGTTTGAGTTTGAGAAAATTTTGGGGAATATGGTATGCTTTTGCTTCTGGAAGCAGATTTGTGATTACAACCAGGGATCAAATTTTGAACTTTCATCAAGACTGCAAGTCATATGAACTTGGAGAGATGAGTTATGATCATTCCCTTCAACTCTTTTGCAAGCATGCTTTTAGAATGGATTACCCTCCAGAAGATTATGCAACTCTATCAAGCAAATTTGTAGAATCTGCAGCTGGCCTCCCGTTAGCACTTAAAGTCATGGGTTCACTTCTGTTTCACAAAGATATGAAAATTTGGGAAGAAAATTTGATACGATTCAAGGAAATACCTCCCTATAAGGTCCAAGAGAGGTTGAAGATAAGTTATGATGCATTGACTTATGAGGAGCGACAAATCTTCCTTGATATTGCTTGTCTCTTTATTGGAGAGGACAAAAGATGCCCACTTTATTTGTGGGATGGCTGTAACTTCTTTCCAGAAAGTGCTATTAACACCCTTGTTCTTAGGTCCTTGATAAAGATTAATGGGAGTTCAAGATTTTGGATGCACGATCACATTAGAGACCTTGGTAGAGCCATTGTTCGTGATGAAGGTGTTGAAAACCCAGGCAAATGCAGCAGAATATGGTCCGAGAATGATGCTTTGGACGTGTTAAAAAATAATCAGGTATGACCAATTGTCTATTCTGGTGATTTTCCTTCTCATGCTTCATCAAACCTACTTTGAATTCTTGATTTTTGGTTGATCTTGGTTTGCTTTTTTCTTCACATATTTCTCAAGTGTGATATGAAACATGATGAAGTGTTGTGGTTCCCTTCACAGGGAACTGATCGTGTTAGAGCTCTAAAATTCCGAGGGCAAGAGTGTTTCCAGTTCACAAACGAAGAATTCAAAAACCTGTCAGGGTTAAGATACCTTGAAGTTATTGATGCAAGCTTGACTGGAGACATCACAAAGACTGTTCCAGATTTGCGTTGGCTTGTACTCTCTTCCTGTGCTTCAATCCCCGCTAGTTTCGGGATTGAAAAATTGGTAATCCTTGATCTGTCGGATGTGTGGGTTGGAGATGGCTGGTCAGGGTGGAGAGCACTTAAGGTCATTCTATTGATTGTTTTTGTTTTCATCTTCTTATTTCTCTGTCATCATATTATCCAAGGCTTAATGGGTTGATATTACTTTTATGTTTTTGTACAGATGGCACGGAAGCTTAAAGTTGTGTACATAGAGAGATGCAATGGACTGAAAAGAGCTCCCGACCTGTCTGCGTGTGGAAGTCTTGAGGTGTTGAAACTTCATTTTGTAACAAGATGAGAGGAGAAATGCATATTGGCAACTTGAAATGTCTGAAGGAGCTT